>JALGQZ010000010.1:27306106-27331106 GCA_023105745.1 Austropuccinia psidii
TAAAAATAAATCATTTTTGACAATCAAAGTTTTTTTTTTGTATAAGCTTAGTTGGAGATTTTAAACTCTAATGAATTCTTTATGTTTCAAGATGAATTTTTCGACCAAAATGGGATGATTTCTTTTTTGATAAACTTTTATGAATTGTATTATTATTATTATAATAAAGTTAAGGTAAGATTGAATAAATCAATTAATGATAAACAACTTGATACTAGTTGAAGACCGATGATGAAAAACTAACAAAAGGAATTTTTTGTTTTAAAAGCAATGGTGAATTTTGGTGATGAATATTGATGAATTTCGCAAAGAAAAAGTGAGATTTTTTGGTAAAGTGAAGAAATTGGTGAGCCAATAAATTTATCAAGATTAATTGACTATAGTAAGATTTAAATTAGCTTGATTGATGAATTAAAATTATTTTGAGAATTAGATTGTCTTTGAGTATAAATTTATTTTGAAACCAAATAAATTTGGCAGAGTTGATAATTTTTAAGAAAAAACAAATGAAGCTTATTAAATTTGAAAAGGATTAAATTCTGATAGGTTTATAGAATTGAGAATTTCAAGAGGAGAGTGTGAATGATTTTGAATTGAAATTGTCAGGTGAATTTGAGTGAATTGGAATGAGATTTAGATTAAATTTGATTAATTGATTTGAAATTGATTTAATTTGAATTGAATATGAAATTGATTTGATTGAAAGAAGTTTTAGTTGAGATTAATTTGAGAATTTTTGAAATGATTATTTAATTTTTCAAGAGGAGAGTTAATTTTTTGAGTTTTGATTAATGATTTGAGATGTTGTATTGAATTATTTTGATGAGACTGATGAAGAATTGATAATAAAAGAAGTGAATTAATTGAAGATGAGATGATTTGAATTGAATTTTGAATTTTTTAAAAAGATTGATCCCAAGAAAGATCCCAAGAGATTGAATTTGAATTTGAATTTGAATGAAAGGAGTTTAGATTATAGTCTGAATTCCAAGATGGAGCCGAGTAAGGTGAATTTGATAAAGAGTTTGAAAAAGTTTGATCGAATGATGAAGAAGGAAGTTGATGATGATTTAGATGATGATTTAGATGATGATTGAAAGCTAAATTTGGAAAGAAAGGTAAGATTGAATTTGAGCAAGTAGTTATTAAAGGTATTGAATTGAAAGAATGATTAAGATTTTGATAAAAGTTAGAATTTGATGATGAATTTGAATTTAAATTTGATTGAGAATTGGGTGAAGAGATTGAATTTGAATTTGAATTTGAGTTGGCGATTGAGATTGAATTAGTTTGATTTGAATGATGGGATATCATTTGAGACGGTTTCAAATTGAAGGGCCAAAGAATTTGATGATTAAAATTTGGCATCGGATTAAATTTTTTAAATTTTTTGAATGAAGAATTTGAATTTTGCCTATTTTGCCTATTTTGCCTATTTTGCCTATTTTCCCTATTTTCCCTATTTGAATTTGATGATTGTAAATTACGTTTCCATCTAAAATTCAAAAATTTAAAAATTTAAAAAGTTGAAAATTTTAAAATATGAAATTTTAATCTTACTCTTTTTGTGCTTGACTGTCGGCCATACGACATTGTATCCTAAATTTACCACCTTTGATGATCATCCCATCTAATAATTCAACAAATTCTAATGCGTCTGATCTACAATTTAATCTAAAGATTAAAATTCCCAACTTTTAAGTTACACTCATCTTCAATCCAAACAATTTGATCAAGTTGATTTTCACTTTACCTAACGAATCCAACACCTCGACTTGGACCGCTACCAACTTTCTGGTGATCACCTTGACGTAATAATCGTGCCTGATCATTAAGGAAATTTATGAGAGTAGTTTAATGAAATATATTCAACTGGTTTAAATTAAAGAATTCAAAGATTTCTTACAGAAGCTATTGGAGTTTTACCAAATAAATCTAAAACTTCTTTCTCGGTCCAATCTAAAGGTAAATTTGATAAATAAATATTGGCGCTAGTAGGATCGGCTAAACTTGAAAGCATCCCTCTAGAACTTTCACGCTAAAAAAGAAGATGGTATTAAATTTTAAGATTAAGAATTAAATTAAATTAAATTACAAACAGCAAAACTAGCTTGATATCCATCAAATCTTAAACCTTCAATACAATTTCTAGCTGCTTCGATCGAATTCCATAAACAAAATCCAAAACCTATTTTGGGATTTTAAAAAAATAAATCCAATTATCCCGATTCGATTGAAAGCAATTTATTATTAATTACTTTTAAAGAAATCACTTGATTTACCTTTACAACTACCTAAAAGATCCGGATCATCTTCTTCAATCATGACTTTGACACTTAAAATATGAAATTGACCTAATCTATCATATCTTTTGATTATGGTCATACATAATCTATGTAATTCTAAATTATTAAAATTAGGTGGTAAAGGCCTTAAATAAACATTAGATGAGATAAAATTACTAAATTTCAAATTAAAAAACCAAGGAAAATGAAAATTGATTAGTTTAAAATTGATTATTATTAATAAAATTAAAATGAACTTTGTTAAAGGTTTTTTGATAGATTTATTAAAATGTGAATTATGAAATTTTGAATTTTTCGTTAAAACTAAAAAGAAAAAGAAAACAAGAAAGAATTAAAAATTGAAATTAGTTATTTATTTGATTAGTTTAAGTTTATTATTTACAATTTTTTGTTTGGTTAGATTGATTTTGATTGATTGATGATGAAAGCAAATTTGATGAATTGATTGAATTGAGTGAATTGGAATTAATTGAGAGATTATCATCATTAAGATTATGATTATTTTCATTATGATTTTCATCTAGCTCATCACGATCATTTAAATTATTATTATGATCATTATCATCTTTTTTTGATAAATCTAACCAATCCCAATAATTTTTTTTATTTTGATGACATTCATGATTATTTTCATTTTGATTTTGATTTTCATTTTTATTTTTATTTTTATTTTTAATTGAAATTAAATCTAAAGAAGAAGATAATGAAAGTCTGCGTTGATGATTAAATTTTAAATTTTTATTTTTATTTTGATTTTGATTTTTTTTATTAATTATTAAATTTGAATCGTAAATTTGATTTTTAATTAATTGATCTTGATTTTTAATTAATTTCATCTTTCTGATTAAATTTTCGTTTGTTTGTTTTTTATTTTTTTAAGAATTTAAAATCTAAAATTAATTTAATTTAATAAAAATTAAAAAATAAATAAATTTTGAATTAGTGCTTGATTTTTTGAACATTTTATTAAAATTTACAAGAATTTTAAATTTTTTTTGAAATCTTTAAAGAGTTTTTTAAAATTTTAAAATTTTAAAATTTTGAATTTAATTCAATTTAATATTAGATTTTTATTGAAATTTTTTAGATTAGATTAGATTTTAAAATTACAAGTTTCAAATTTGAGAGTGATCTTATGAAAAAAATCTTAAAATTTTAATTTGTGAAATTTTTCAAAATCGTTAAATTGTGAAATACAGCTAAAATTCATAAGAAGATTTGAATCGATGACGGTGGAGAAGCTCCAATTAAAGAGTTTGAGTCAATTAATAGAGTTCAAAAATGTAATAATCTCATAAATAAAAACTAATTATTAGTGAATTAATTTAAAATCAATTATCTTTAATAGAATTTAATAAAATTTATCTAAAATAATCTTTAAATTTAAATTGAAATTATGGAATTTTTTGAAAAAAAAAAAAAAAAAAACTTTACTTTAATGGTGTATATTAATTTAAAAAAAAAAAAAAAAGGATGTGATAAAATTGAATTGAAAAAAATAAATTAGAATAGAATAAGTTAACAAAAAAAAAAAAAAACATAATTAAAAAGATTTAAAAATAATAATAAAGAAATAACAAAAACAAAAAAAAAAAAACACACACACAATAACAAAAAGAAAAAAAAAAAATAGATGAATGAAATAGAATTAAATAAATTTAAATTAAAAAAAAAAAAAGCATCAATCAAGAATAAAATAAAAAATTTTTTGGAAAAAAAAAAAAAAAAAGGGTAATAAGAAATAATATTTTAAAAAAATTTTAAAATAAAAATCATTTTTATATAAAAATAAATAATTTAATTAAATAAAATTTAATATTTTAAAAGGTTTCAAATTTATCAAATCTTACACTCAAAAATCCTGCTTTTTTTTTTTTTTTTGATACCAAATCCTAATTTTTAAATATTAAAATCTTAAGTTTAAATTTTTAATAAATGTATATTTTTAAAAATAAATAAATAACTAATTTAAAAGAAATTTATAAAATTTAAATAAAACTTTAATTTTATTTAATAAAATTTGAAATAAAATTTTCATTTATTTAAAATTATTTGATTTCAAATTAAATTTAATAAAAGGTCTTTTTTTTTTTTTTTCATTTAAAATTCTCAAGACTTTAAAAAGCCTAACTTTTAATTCAAATCTTAAAACTCACTTTAGTTAATTGATTCTTTCAATTCTGATAGTGATTCTGATATAAAGGAAGATATAATCTTATTAGATATGATAAAATCACAAAGATAAATCAATCCTCATAGAAGATATTCATCAAATTACATGTATACAATGAATGATTTACAAAAAAATTATCATCTGAAAAGTTTTGAAATCTATGTAGGATCACAAATGAATCATTTGAAAAATTGGTTTCAAAAATTCAAGATGATAAAACTTTTCAAAACTCATCACAAAACAAACAACAAAATCCTGTCATCCAATTGGTTGTGGCATTATCAAAGCTAGGATCAAATGGAAATGGGGCTGTTTTGGGAATGATTGGAATTTTATTTGGAATTAGCCATGGGGATATTGTGTTGTACACTCAAAGATTCATCCAGATATTAATGAAGTTGAAGCGCAAAGTGATTGTGTGGCCAACAATAGAACAACAAAGGGAGATGTCTCAAGTAATGCAAGAAGGCTTCCCTGGGTGCATTGGGTTTATTGATGGGAGTCTCATACCATTATCAAAACATCCCCCCAATGATATTGAAGCCTATTTTGATTTCAAAAAGAGGTAAGCTGTTAAATTTTTACTGATTGTTTACAATTAAGGTATTCTATTTCAATACAATTGGTTTGAAATTTAAACAAACAGTTCACTACTCTACATGTTGGTTGTACTGAGTCAATTAATGATTAAAATGTCTATCAAAATATGAAAATAGCACAAACACATCAAGAGTTTTATGAAAATAATCAGTACTTAATTACTGATTCAAAATATGAAAGCTCTCATTGAGTTGTTCCAGAATATAAGGGAGTTGTAGCAAAGAATGAAGACAACCATTCTTTCAATTACTGTTTAGCCAAATAAAGGGTCAAAATCAAGCATGAAATTAGAATTTTGAAAAGGAAGTTGTTTTTTCTAAGAGAAATTCAAAATAAAATGAAGGATAATAATGAAATTGAATATTTTGTTATTTGGGTTGTTTCTTGCAAAATTTTACATAATATGTTATTACAAATTGGTGATGAATGGTTTAATTTATATGAAGATTATGATCCACCACATACAGAAAATCTTTCCAATAACAAAATTGGGAAAGATGTGATAAATATTTATGAAAAAATTAAACCAATCAATTTGGATAAGAAAAATATTCAATTGTAAATTTCATCAGGAAAATTGATTTATTTACTTAATTTAATGGAATATAATTTAATGAAGATTTTATTGGTAAAATAAAACTATTTAAAATTAATATTTTTTTTTATTAGTTCTTTTTTTTTTTTTTTGATCCTGAATATTTCTTTTAAAATTAATTATTGAATTTTGAATTAATTTTTTTTTGGTGAGTATCATTTTTAAGAATTTTTTTCACTTAAATTAAATAATTTATTTTTTGATTTGAAAAAAAAGGAAAATTTAAAATTGAAATAATTTCATCATTATTGATAATTTTTTGGAGGAGTTTTTCATTGTATGATTAAAAATTGTTAATTTATTTCAAAGAATTTCCATGATTCCAGGTTTTTTTTTTTTGAAAAATTGATCTCCATTTTCAATTTGGGGAAGTGAAATCCATTTCTAGAGGGGTTTAAGAAAGTTGTAAGTGGATGGAAATCTTCTTTTGATACAAATGAAAATATACCATAAGTCCAGGCATTGAGATCATTCAAATCTTGGTGTGATTTATTGAAAAATACATCTTGGGTGACAATGAAATTGGTAAATGATTTGAATTCTTCCTTGAGATTGGTAGAAGTCCATTCAAGTTGACTTAAATTTAGTAATTCAGCTGATTCCATTAATGACTGATTTTAATTAGCTTCTAATTTTGAAAAATGGGAGATTCTTGAGTAAACAAATTCATCAAATTGTTGAAGTTTGGTCCATTGATTATTATCCATTTCAATTTGATGAGGAGTTAAACCTGATTTTCTGGAGTAAAAAACTAATGATTTTTGTAATTATTAAAATAATAAGCAAAAAAAATCCCACACCTGCAGATTTGCCAGAATCTGAACCAGAACAAAACACAATACCTTTCAAAATGCCACCTTGGATTTGCTTATTGGTTTTAATTTCTTGTCAATTTTGAGATAAGGACATTAAGTTCATGATGAGGTTTTGCAGCATTTGAGAGTGTCCAGAAGAATTGTCAAAAGAGGTGATTTCATATATGATGACTGGCAAAAAGGGCTTTGTTGTCTTATCAATGAGTATATAAGGATGGGGGAGAGTGTTGAGTGATGGGAGTTTTAACCATGAGGCATTGGCAGATTTCTTGTCAATCAAAATGGTTGAAAAGTTTTTAAATTCTTTGTTTTAATGGCCAAGGTGTGACTTTATTTGTTTTGAATCATGGATGTGTTGTCTTTGACTTTGGGTGAGCTTTCTTTTATAATTTGATTTGGTATTATTATCCTCATGATGTTCTATATTTGGTTTAGTCCTAACCATGACATCATCAAAACAATTTGAAGAGTGAGAGAGAGGAGGAGAATTTTTTTTTGAATTTGAAGGATGATGGAAGGGGGGTGAAATTGAATGACATTGAAAAAGAAACCCTTATAAATGATTCTCCCCTATACTAACAAATAAATAAAAATTTTAAAAAAAAAATTAAAATAACAAATCAATCATTTGTAATGATTATCATCCAAAAAAAAAACATCATAAGTTCAACATGAATATGATTTGAAAAAAAAAGATCATCAGTTATTAATGATGATGATTATATTAAATAAAAAAAAATTTTTAGCAATAATAATTAATGATCAAAAAAAAAAAAATCAAGTAAAAATAATTATGATTCCAAAAAAAAAAAAAAAAAAAAAAACAGCATCAGTTATTCATGATGATGATGTTAAAAAAAAATCAGCAGAGAAAGATCATTCATTAGAAAAAAAAAATCATAAGTAAGATTATGATTTTCAAAAATAAAAGATTAAAAAAAACAAACAGTACATCAGTACTGTACCATTAAGAAAAAAAGGCCTTGGAATCAATTCAGAATTGAATCAGGAGGCGTACCAAATTGATTCCAAATTGATTTGGCACGATTTGAGCCGGCTAGGCCCTGGAACCTCCCAGGAGCCTTTTGGGGAGGTTTCAGGGTGAGTGGGGTGGGGGGTTTTAGGAGGTGAATGGTGATAGATGGTGGGTTTTTGGTGGATTTTTGGAGGTGGATAAAATAAATGAAATAAAATTTAAAAAAAATTACCTATAAAAAAAAAACAAAAATCAGAATGAGGTGATAAAAAATCAGAGTTATGAAATAAAAACAAGAAAAATTTACTTACCTGATTTAAAAAAAAAAAAAAAAAAAAAGGTGAATTCTTTTTGAAGAGTGAAGGGTGAAAAGTAAAAATTAAAAATAATGAATGAAGAATTCAAAATTGAAATTTAAAAAAAAAAAAAAAAAAATTAAAAATTAAAAATTAAAAGATTTAAAAATAAAAGGAAAATTTCAAAATTAAAAGTTTAATCAATTTAAAAAAAAAAAAAAAAAAGAAACATGTAGAAAAAGATGAAAAAATTAAAAAAAATTAAAATAATGACATTAAATACCATTTCAAAAGAAAGGAAAAAAGGTTTCATAAACTTATATTTGGCAAAAAATCCAAAAGAAAGGAAATATGGAGGAAGCCATCAATTTCATTTTGAACAGACTTCACATAAAACCTTGATGAAAAACTGGCCCAAATTTTTAATTTTGTACTAAATTGAAATTAAATTCTGTACAAAATTGAAATTTCAAGTTGGTGCCCCAATTATGCATAAGCATTGAATTTTCAATTTGGTAATAAAGTGTAGTTATATTTCATGACAAAGGATAAATAATTAAACATAAAAATCAGTTTGATTTAACAAATAACCACATATAAATTGATCCCATGATGTATACCTAATATGTTATTTTTTGTTTATTAATGTCAGAATGCATTCCAGCTCCCCATTTGGCCTGCTTGATGAAAATTCCCCTATATTTAGATCCATCTGGAATTGCTTTGCCTTCAATTCCAATTCATGATTCCACTTTTCTTTTTCAGATTTATATTTCTTTGGATGTTGCTTCTCCTCAAACCCCAATTGCTTTTGAAACTTGACTTCTTCAAAACGTTGCTTACTTTCTCTTCATTCCACTGCTCCCTGTCCCACTCCAAACAAGAATTCTTACTGGTTTCACGGGCTACAAATCATGCATTTTGTCAGTAGGATTGATCAGAGTAACCATAAATCCAAAAATACCCTTTTGCCGTGATTCAAGCAAGTTTACATATGTTGGTGCAAACATATCCATTGGCCTTTTCCTAGAACCACTCTTGTCATTCAAGTTGGGCACCAATTCTTGATTATACTTTTGTGTTTAATGCATTATGGATTTACTTTTCTGGTCAAAGGAGAAATAATCAACACTGGATTTCATAAGTATCAGGCTTAAACATATTTACTGATTCATCTTGAAGGTTTTCCACTTGAACCAAGTCATCTTCATTATGAAGCAAAGGAACCAGATTGAGTGGTGATTCCAAAGAATTATTACCCTTTAAAAAGAAAATGAGCATTAATTATTGCAGGTAAAAAAAGGAAGAGACAATATCTTACCTTATCAGGCAAAACATCATCATCATCACCATTTAAGCTGTCTTTTTCTTGTGAATAATAGCTTGCAATGGGAATGACATTGGGCTTGTGGCCAAAGAGAAAATCCATTTCAGCATAGAAAGGACACATACTTTCAAGCTTTTAACTCAGTGATTTTATTCCTTTACTCTCATCTTCTTCCCTTATTCCAGCCACAGTTGAATTTTTGAATTTTTTTGCTTCCATATATTTCTTTTTATATGTTCGCCATCAATCTTGGATGATTATTGAACTAAGGTTCAGGCAATTTCGTGATTTTTTGTTTACCTCAATAGCCATAAGCTGAAATCCATTCTGCTTTGACAAAGGAGGTCTTCCAATAGATGTTAAACCACTAGTACCAAAACATGACTCAAAATTTGATTTGACTGAAAGCCAATTAATTATGGTTAAATAATCTGTACGTATTAAGTGACCTGATGGATGTGGCAGGCCAGAGATGAACTTCATATCTGACTTGATGTATCTTGATGTGGAACAAGGCATTATTATATGGATGAATAAGTATAAATGGACTGTAAACTGTTTGGTCAGATTGTCCAAAATGAAGTGTAGAAGAATATGTTGTACAGGTATGAATTGTGAATACTCATTTGGGTTAGGTTTCAAACTCAAATCCCAGATGCATGGGATTTGGTCAAAATACCAGGGGACTCAGCCAAAATGCCATGGGATTTAGTATTGATATTTGGGTTCCAAATCCTGTGTTATTTTAAGGCAGGATTCGGTGACTTTGACACCCCCTAATTAAATTTAATAAAATTTAATATTTATAAATTAAAAAGAAATTATTTATTATTAATTAATCATTTCATTTTATTTTTTTTCTTAAAAAATAAAATAAAATAAAAGATTTTTTTTTTCTTTGATTTCCAAAAAAGAAAAATTTAAAAATTAAATCTTAATAAAACTATAAAAAAAAATCTTTTTTTTTTTTTTTTTTTTTTTTTTTTAATATTTATCTTAATAGAGAGAATATATATATATATATATATAATAACCCCTCCTTATTTTTTTTTAAAAAAAAAAGAAGAAAGAAGGGGAGAAGAGAATTTAAGAAATTACTTAAGAAATTTTATTAATTTTTTTTTTTTTTAAGATATAAAATTTTGAGTTTTTAAATAATAATAATAATAATAATTAATATATTTAGTTATAAATAATAATTAAGAAAAATAAAAAATAGTAATAATTTATATATAAAAAGGAAATAAGTTTTTTTAGATGAAAAGGTTATGATGAAATAGTTTGAAGGTTTCTTTAAGGAAGATTAAACATAAAAAAAACACAATAAAGATTTAGAACTTGTATCTAAAATATTAAATTTGAATTCTAAGGCAATAATATTAATTCAAATTAAATTAAAATCATTTTAGGCAAAAACTAATCATTATAAATTTAAAATTTATAAAAAGAAAAAAAAACTTATTAATTATAAATAGAAATAAATCTAATTAATATTTAATTTATTGTTTCTTTTTCTTTTTTTTTTAAAAAAAAAAAAAAAAAAGAGAGAGAGAGAGAAATTATAATTTTAATAATTTTTTTATTGAAATAAATCATAAAATTAATTTATTAATAAATAATATTTTTTCTTTTTTTTATTTTTATTTTTTTAAATAATTTAAAATTATTTTTTATTATTATTTTTTTTAATAAATAAATACATAAGAAAAAAGAAAGAATCTTTTTTCAAAGATATTAAAGAAATATAATTTGAAATGAAAAAAAAAATTTCATAACAATCAAAAAAAAAAAAATGAATTAAATGAATTGAATTTAAATTTTATAAAATTTTTAAAATGTATTTTTTTATTTTTTAATAAAAGATTATTTTCATTTAATAACTAATAATAATTGAATAAAGGATAATTATCAATTATTAATATTAAGAATTATAATATTTTCAGATTGAGAAAATTAAATTAAATTAATTTTTTTTTTTTTGAGTTTTTATAAATTTTAATATAAAAGATTTTGAAAAAAAGAAGTTTATCTTATGAATATTTTAAAGAAGGGTTAAATTATATAAATGACAAATTTCAGATTAGATACTATATTTCCAAGAATCTTTTTTTTTTTTTTTTTTTTTTTTTGAGATCATGAAGAGATTGAAAGAGAACAATAGCTATTAGAAGACAAAAAAATATTAATTCAATTAAACTTCTTTTAAATTAAAATAAACTGATAGATGTTTTCTTTTTATTTAAAGGATTTTTATAAGAAAGAAAATCTCTCAGATTAACAGAAGATCTCATCAGAAATTTTTTAATTAGCCTATTTAGTATTAGCAGATACCAAAGATGAATAATTGAATCTTGGTGAATCAACATAATTGTTGTACTTGAAGCTTTTTGCAGAAGATGTAATCACCATCTATTGAAAGGAGTACTTAGGAGGTCCTAAGCCTTTTGAAATTAGGGTAGTAATTTCAGAATATGAGAAAAGAAGCTTTCCTGGATTTCTAAGAAGCCTTTATTTCATTAATTGGGTTTGGAAAAACTGACATCAAGCTTGGGAAGGGAAGTTTGAAGGGAAGGGAAAAAACAACATCAATAATTTGAAAAGAAGTTGGCTCTAAGAGTCTTTAAATCTGGAATAAATTTTTTGAGATTCCAGGAGCTTTGAATAAAATTCATTACCTCAATCAAAGAAACAGCTTTGAAGAATTTCTCAAAGTAATTGAAAACAATTTCAATTTAAATGTAAATGGTATTACTTAAAAACATGGATAATATCTTGTTGATGGTATCTATGCCCAGTGGGATTTTTTAATCAAAAGCTTTCCAAATACTCCAGATGAATCTAGAAAGATATTCTCAGAAAGGAAAGAGAGCTCAACAAGGGATATTAAAAGGGAATTTCATGTATTAAAAGCAAGATGGCAAATTCTGAGCCAACCTTGTTGGATATGATCATTCAAAAAAAAATAATTAAAAACATCATGTATTTTTATGTAATTTTTTATAATATGATTGTTGAGAATAAAAAGACTTATTATCAATTAATTCTTGAGAAAAAATTGAAAAATTTAGTAATAATAAATCTAACAAATCACAATTCTAACTTGTTTCACACCATAGAAAACTACATTGAAAAAAAACTCATACCTCCAAAAATAATGCTCTCCTGTCACAGGGGCTCTTATGGAAGCAAGAGGGCCTGGCACTCAGGAATCAAGAACTCACTTGGAGGGCTCCAAAGATGATAAGAAATACTATGGAATATATTTCTTAAGCAGGAATAAGAGAAAGGACAAATATGCCAAAGATAACAAAGAATAGTAAGAGTGAAGCCAGAGGCCAAAGACCAAGAAGCCAACCAAGTGAATCTTCAATTCACTGTTTCAACCTGCCAGAAAGAACAATGGAATTAGTAAAGGATATGACCACCAATATCCACTGACAGGCGAGGAAAGGAAAGAGAAAGGGTGCTAATGACTGACTTAAGATTATCAGTATTAACTTTAATAACACAAAAGAAAATAAGGATAATAATAAATCCAATATATTAATTAACTGGGGAAAAATTCCCCAGGTGATGAAAGGTAGCCGGTATATGTGAAAACTGAAAGATTGATCCTGGAAGGTGGATCAATGGCTGTATTGTCCGGATCGGGAAATACAGTTCTGTCTATCTTGAAATTGAACTGTGTGATGAAATTCCCACAGTGGAATATGAAATGACCCAATTGGGCCAGGACCATACAGGTTGATTGAATGAGGCCTGTAGGAATGAATTGAGTTGTCCAAAGGAGTATTGAATACTTGATGCCTTGACAACTGATTTTAATGATGTAATACCTCTTGAGAATTGCCCTTGAATAATCCTGGATGAATTGTGCCAACCCAACTCCTGCAGATACAGGTGGTTGGGATCCTTGGAGAGTCTTCTGATTGCTGCCATAACTTGTCAGACTGATGAGCTGATTAATCCTCCTTCAAAATGGGCGTTGGGATCTGAGACCTTGAATTAGGAAGGTGGAATTGGATCCTGAAAACGTCACCATTGGATTGCTGAGCAAAAATGGTGCATAATGGTATATAATACCATATATGCACCATTCCTGCAACCTTGAGTACGGATGGTATGAAGGAAAGGAGGAAATCCCCTGGAGTTGAGGGGAAAAATGGGCTGAGCTGATCTGATGGCCTCTGGTGGTTGCCAGAGGCCATGGCTGAACTATTGACCCATGGTGGTCCATGGCCAAAATTGGGTCCTACGGGATTTATGGCCAAAATGGTGTCCATGGGGTTTTTGGTCACTTTTGAGTCCAAGGGAATGATGACCAAAAAATGGCTCAGGTGGGCCCAATTGTGGTTTGGGGCCTAGGTGGCTGGCCCCTTTGGCCTCATTGGATTAGGCCAAAAGGGGCCTAAATGGCCTACGGACCATGGACCGTGAATCATGGCCCACAGGCCGTAGGAGCCGTAGGGGGCCTAAATGGCCCAAAACGGCCATTTAGGCCAAACCCCATTAATGAAAGGGGTTTCCCTGAATCCAAAAATGATGGCTAGGGGGCCTGGAGACCACTAGAAGACAAACTGACCCCCACAGGCCCAAAATCAAAGATGAAGGCCTGGGGGTTGGTGGAGTGGAAAATTGGGCAAGAAGGCCAATGACGGCAGGATATGGCCTGAGGCCATAAAATGGACATGGGGAGGTGTCATGGCGTGGATGCCATAGAACACCCAAGGGGGCCAATTGGCCATAAAAGATATGACGTGGCCAATTGGCCCCAACTTGGCTCCAGGTTGGATTGCTGCAACCATCAAGGAGGAGGGTCAAACTCGTGGTTGTAACAGTACCCCCCTACCTTGAATGGTGAGCTCCTGAGCACCAAGATAAGGTAGAAGCCTGTTGAGGCTGTTGAGACGGATTGGACAGAGGGATTCCAGAGGTATTTTGATCTTGAAAAGAAAATTTGAACTGATAATAATGTTGGCATATGAATTGAGGCTGATGTAGTCTTCTCTTGACATTTGGCTTGAAAATGTTGAAGGATTGAATTTGACGTAGAATTTTGGCATAAAGATTAAAATAAAAGAAATTTTAAAGAAAAATAAAGATAAAGAAACAGGAAAGGAAAATAAAATAAAATAAAAGAAAAGAAATTTTTTTGAAAGGGGATCCAAATCTTCATCACGGATTTTGACGATTGACTTGTAAGTGGCCAAGGACCTGGAATAAAAGAATTTGATGCCAGGTGCTCACAGAGTGGCCAAGGTGATGTTTTGAAAAGATTGTAGACCCCTCAGGGAAGTGCACACCAGGAGAGGAACATACGTTTAGAAGTTTCCAATCCCGCCAGTGCCATAATTAAGAATATGAATTTGATGAAGGAATGTCTTGAATTGGAAAACTTGGAAAGGGAAATGAATGTGAATGGTCCATTTGCCCAAGTGAAAAATGGCCATAATTTTGGAATTGATGTTGAAAGCCAGGCCAATTAGTCTGTGTCCAAATTGCAAAGTGCTCACAGAGTGGCCAAGGTGATGCTTACAACAAAGAGGAGTAGAATACCCCTAAAGGTGCATACCAGGAGTGGGAATTACGTTTGGTAATTCCTCTCCCCATCAAGCACCATAAAAGATCAAGCTTCTGAAGAATTAGGTCCTGGCTTGTCAGGATACAAAGAATGGAAATCTTTGACAAGATCAGGACAATTCTTGAGGTTTTTGGCTGGTTCCCAAGTGGATCTTTCTGGGTCTTGACTGAAACCTTTCCATTCCACCAGATACCATAACTTTCTCCTCTTGAGCTTTGAATCCAGTACTTGAGAGGCTTCCCATTCCTCTTCTTCTTCAATGGTAATTGGAGGAGGAGGTTCTTGATGCCGATTTGGGATTGTTGATGTCTTGACTGGTTCCAGAAGGGAGATATGGAAGACTGGGTGGACGGATTTCCATTGGGATGGAAGCTTGAGGTGGTAAGCATGAGAACTGACTTTCTTCAAGATTGGAAAGGGACCCAACCATCTTTTGGATAGTTTTTTGGTGGGTCTGGTTGATCTGATATTCTTGGAGGAAAGCCATACCATGTCACCAGGATGGAAAACAGGTGGACTTGCTCTACCTTTATCTGCATACCTCTTAAACCGGTTTATGGAAGCTTCAAGTTCTCTCTTGACATCTTGCTGTACTGATTGAATTTTTGTTGATAACTTTCCAGCAGGAGTGTCTTGAGTGATGTGAACTGAATCAAAATGCGGATCTCTTCCATAAACAGTGAAAAACGGGGATTGCTTGGTCAAAGAGTGATCAGAATTATTGTAGGCAAATTCAGCCAGAGGGAGCCAGGTGGTCCAATCATCTTGATGATAACTGACAAAAATCCCAAGATACTGTTCTAGTATCTGATTTACCGTCTCTGTCTGTACATCAGTTTCTGGATGGTAAGCAGTTGACAAGTCTCTTGAAATCTTGAGCTGCTGACAAAGATTGGTCGAAAAGGAAGAAACAAAGAGGGAACCTCTATCACTGACAATGCTTAATGGAAGGCCATGCTTTGAAAAGATATTCTTGATGAATAAATGGGCCAAATCCAGGGAAGTGATTGAAGACATTGTTGGAATAAAAGCCACCATTTTTGAGAATCTGTCCACTATGACCAGGATTTAATCAAAGGAATTGGATGGCGGCAGTTCAGTGATGAAGTCCATTGAAAGACAAATCCAAGGACCATTTGGAATTGGAAGAGGTTTGAGGAATTCAAACTTCTTATGGTGAATATTCTTGTTTCTTGAGCACTGTTGACAGGATGAAACATAATCCTTGATAAATTGAGTCATGCCGGACCAGTGGAAATCCGGCTTGACAAGTTTGAGAGTCTTCTCTTGGCCAGGGTGTCCAGCTAGAGGAGAATTGTGACGCTTTTGAAGAATACTGAGTTGAATTGTGGAGTCATTTGGGACTACCACCCGATCTTTGAAGAGAAGAAGTTGGGAAGAGGAATCAAGAGAATAATCTTGGACAGGTTTACCTTTACCCAAATCTTCAAGGATACTTCTGTACTGAGGATCTTGCCATAATTTCTTCTGGATTGAATAAATCAAATTTGAAAAAGATTCCACCTTGACTGCAAAAAAATTTGAGGGTTGAACTTCATCTTGCTTAATGATTTGCTGAAAATTCATTGGATTCTTGCTGATGAAATCCTCCC
Source organism: Austropuccinia psidii (assembly GCA_023105745.1). Classification (NCBI taxonomy): domain Eukaryota; kingdom Fungi; phylum Basidiomycota; class Pucciniomycetes; order Pucciniales; family Sphaerophragmiaceae; genus Austropuccinia; species Austropuccinia psidii. The sequence goes on from JALGQZ010000010.1 coordinate 27,322,389, forward strand.
CCCTCTCCAGATAAACGTCTTCCCGACATGATAAGGCATCCGGAAGAGTAGCTAGGCGGCCAGGGCGGTAAGTGATTGAGAAATGAAATTCAGAAAGGAATTCAGCCCAACGGGCTTGACGGCGAGTGAGTACTTTGGAGTTCATGAAGTATTGAAGGGAAGAGTGATTGGTAAGAACTTCAAAAGGGGAAGCCAGTGAAAGAAGAAAAGCCCTCCAGCGCTTGAGAGCCCAGACAATACCAAGGAGTTTCTTGTCATGAGTTTCGTAATTGAGCTCTGCTGGGATAAGCTTGCGGCTGTCGAATGCAATGGGATGTTTTCCTGAATCAGAGACCTGACTCAGTACAGCACCCAAGGCATAATCTGATGCATTGGTCTCTACAATGGTGGGTAGAGAAGGATTGGAGCGCTGGTGAAAGCCTCTTTGAGTTGGTGAAACTGACCGAGAGCTTCCTCATTGAGGGGAAAACAGGAATCTTTCTTGAGGAAACTGGTGAGTGAAATGATCTTCTTTGAATAATTCTTGATGAAACGGCGGCAGAAGTTGGCAAAGCCAAGGAAGGATTGAAGAGCCTTGAGGTTTCTTGGAGGCGGCAAATTGAGAATCTGATGGAATTTTGCTTGGTCCATCTTGAGGCCTTCAGAAGAAACTACATAACCAAGATATTCCACGCTTGAAACATGAAACAGGCATTTGGACGCCTTAGCAAAAAGGTTATTGGCTCTGAGTCTGGACAGAACAGTGGACATATGAGCGACATGTGCTTCCTCAGATTTGGAAAAGACCATAATGTCATCCAAATAAACCACAACATAAACATCAAGAAGATCTTGAAAGATATCATTGAAAAGATTTTGAAAAGAAGCAGGAGCATTGGTGAGCCCAAATGGCATAACCAAGTATTCATAACTGCTATATTTAGTTCTAAGACAAGTCAAATGTTCATCACCCTCCTTGATTCTGAGCAGGTTATATGCACCACGCAAATCAATCTTGGAGAAGATAGAAGAACCATTAAAGACATTGAGAAGCTGGTTCATAGGAGGAACAGGATACTTGTTCTTCCTAGTAACAGCATTGAGTTTGCGGTAATCAACACACAAACGGAGGCCACCATCTTTCTTTTTGACAAAAAGGACAGGTGCTCCTGTTGAAGAGGAGCTTGGCCGGATGGAACCTTTCTCTACATTCTTTGAAATGTAGGCCCTGAGTGTATCTGACTCTTGTTTGGATAAAGAGTAGATCACCCTAACTGGAGGTAGAGACCCCTCCAGCTCGATATGATGATCACAGGGGCGGTGAGGAGGAAGATTCTCTGCTTTCACCTTGGAGAATAAATCCAAGTATTGGTGATAGACAGAAGGAACAACCTTCATCATGGTTTCTACTTCTTCTGGCTCTTCCTCTTCATCCCACAACTCCTCCAGGGAGTCATGATAAGATGAAGGAGGAAGGTCCATATTCCCAAATAAGAGGTGAAGTGAAGATACAGAATCATCTTTTCCAACATCTTGAATCTCTTTGAAGACTTCAGCTCTAGGAGATAGTAATGAATGTGGGGAATTAAGGGAAGGAATATGGACAGAAGACAGAAATGATGGTGTTCTAGAATCACCAACCAGAGCTGCACAAGATTTGGCAGAAGAAAAGTCATTACGGACAGAATTAGAAGGATCAGAATAGTCCAAATGATCAGGATTAAAGGTGATCATCCCTTGCCTCCAATCAATAGAAGGATTAAAATGATTGAGAAAGTCAAAGCCCAATATGAGGTCTTCTCCCTTGGGAGTATCAATGACTAAAAAGTCCCATTCAAAGCTTGGGAAGGAAGGGAGCTCAACCATATATCTAGTATGGTGAGTCACAAATAAGGAAGGAGACTCAGAGGAGTCAAGAATGATAAGGGGAATCTTCTCTGGAAGCTCTGACGTAGTCAATGAGTACTTGTGAACAAACTGCTTTGCAATAAATGAGTGTGTAGCACCAGAATCAATGAGAATGCTGTAAAAGACATCAGAAAGAGAAGAAAAAACAAAAAATTTAAGAGAATTTTTGACACCAGTATTCAGAATGCACAATTGTGCTCTGGAAGGAAAACTGTCGAGACCATTGAACACAACATAGTCTCCACTCAGGCTTTTCCTTGGCTGGGAAATTGGCCTGACGGTTGGGTAAGCTTGTTTTGAGGTCTTTTGAAACAAGACTCAAGACTATGCTTCCCACCACAATAGGTACACAAGCCCTCCTTGATTCTTATTTCTTTTTCAGAACCTTTCAGCTTGCAGTCCTTATTCAACAAGGAAGAGTGGGGCTTGTCCCGCTTTTGAGCATGAAAATTCTTCTTCTTGTGACTTGAGCTTGAAGAATCTTGATGATGAGAAGAACTTGACTTTGAGGCTTCAGGCTTCTTCTCTTGATGATGATTCTTCTCCTTTTGCCTCTCATGGTACCTGGTATCAAGTTCCAGGGTAACGTCCATTAAGTCTTGAAGAGAATCAATATTTGCAGGATGGGAGGCCAATTGATCCAGAATCCTGGATGGCAATCCCTTCCTGAAATGATGGATGAGAGCTCTTTCTCCCCAATCCCCGATTCTTGAAACCAAACTCCTGAAATCAGGTATGTATAGTGAAACATGGCCACCTTCTTTCATTCTAAGGCCATCCAACTCTGCTTCAGCTTTTCTGACTTCATTTGGGTCCCCAAATAAAGTGAAGAGTTGGGATTCAAACAATGGCCAAGAATTGAGAAGGTAACTTGAGTCTTGATTGGTGAGATTAGAAAGATAAGGCTCAATCAATTTTGCAGCCCTCCCATCAGAAATGAAGTGGCATAAAGAACCTTCTTCCTGTCTTGAGAGAAGTTTTCCAGATCATTATGAAAGATAAGCTGGCATGACTGAATAAAGCTTCTGAATTTGAAGGGCTGAGTCCCATCAAAGCATTCTGGTGCCTTCATAGATGGAGTCTTGAAGGCTGGTGGTCTTGATGAATCAGAAGAAGAAGCTGCTTGAAGATTGGCCATAATCTGAGTCATTTGCTGCATAATGGCCAATAAAGATGGTTCAGATTGGTGAGAGACAGGCTGATCAGACTGGGGTAGAGTTGGTCTTCCAGTACCTTGGCAGGCCCCCACCGGAGCAGGAACACCTTCAGTACCATCAGACTCTTCCTCTTCCACAGAATTCTCCTCCTCCTCTTCACCTGGACCTTTGAAACTTGTCCTTGACATGCCTGGGAAACCGCCAACTACTCCTGAAAAAGAATTTGATCTTCTTGGCACTCTTCCTTCCTTCCTGGATAGTGCTGCTCCTTCCATGCGGGGTCCTCTATCTAATTGGGCCCTCAGTTGAGGAACTGCTGGGGTGCCATCAAGAGGAACTCTTGGAGTAGGAGTGAGAATAGCTTGAGTTTGAGCCTGGGATCTAGTCTGTCTTGCAGGAGGTGAATGTTGGAGTGGCATAATTGAATCAGAATAAAAGTTTTAAATAAAAGGAATCAAAACTTGAATAGAAACTTGAGGCAAAACCAAAATAGTCTTGAGGATCAAATCAAATCAAATCTTGAGGGAAAAAAATCAATGAATCAATGAAAATATTCAAGTACGTCAATCAATCAAATCAAATGAGTCTTGAAGTCAAAATCAATATCAATGAAAAATTTTGAAGTCAATCAAATCAATCAATCAATCAATAAATGAAATCTTGCAGTGAAAATCAATCAGTCAAATGAATTCTTGAGTCAAAATCAATTAATGTCAAAGTCTTGATGTGAAATTCAGCAAATCGATAAAAAACCTTCAGGTCAATTAATTATCTTGAAGTCAATATCAATTATGTCAAATCAGTCAATCAAATCAATTATCAAGTGAATTCTTCCTGAAATCAAAATTCTTGAAGAGAAAATCAAATTAAATCCTGATATGAAGAACGTGTCTGAATAATTTGATGAATAATCTGAAAAATCAAAATAATAAGACGCTTGGAATGAAGGATAAAAATGGGATTGATGATTGAGATTAAGATTGAAAAGATAAACAGAAAATAAAATTTGGGTCAGCTTTCAATTTTCAGAATGAAGAATGAATGAGAGAAAATTGAGAGGTGACGAAGAATCATTAATTTTCAAAAGCATTAAAGACTCATAATTTCGATGAATGAATGAATGAAATTGATGAAGAATGAATGAATAAAAATGATGAAGAATGAATGAATAGAATGAAAATAAATTATGAGTTAATTAATATAATGTCACAGGGGCTCTCATGGAAGCAAGAGGGCCTGGCACTCAGGAATCAAGAACTCACTTGGAGGGCTCCAAAGATGATAAGAAATACTATGGAATATATTTCTTAAGCAGGAATAAGAGAAAGGACAAATATGCCAAAGATAACAAAAAATAGTAAGAGTGAAGCCAGAGGCCAAAGATAAAAGAAAGCCAACCAAGTCAATCCTCAATTCACTGTTTCAACCTGCCAGAAAGAACAATGGAATTAGTAAAGGATATGACCACCAATATCCACTGACAGGCGAGGAAAGGAAAGAGAAAGGGTGCTAATGACTGACTTAAGATTATCAGTATTAACTTTAATAAGATAAAATAAAATAAGGATAATAATAAATACAATATATTAATTAACTGGGGAAAAAGTCCCCAGGTGATGAAAGGTAGCTGGTATATGTGAAAACTGAAAGATTGATCCTGGAAGGTGGATCAATGGCTGTATTGTCCGGATCGGGAAATACAGTTCTGGCCATCTTGAAATTGAACTGTGTGATGAAATTCCCACAGTGGAATATGAAATGACCCAATTGGGCCAGGACCATACAGGTTTATTGAATGAGGCCTGTACGGATGAATTGAGTTGTCCAAAGGAGTATTGAATACTTGATGCCTTGAAAGCTGATTGTAATGATGTAATAACTCTTGAGAATCTCCCTTGAATAATCCTCAATGAATTGTGCCAACCCAACTCCTGCAAATACAGGTGGTTGGGATCCTTGAAGAGTTTTCTGATTACTGCCATAACTTGTCAGACTGATGAGCTGATTAATCCTCCTTCAAAATGGGCGCTGGGATTTGAGACCTTGAATTGGGAAGGTGGAATTGGATCCTGTAAAAGTCAACATTGGATTGCTGAGCAAAAATGGTGCATAATGGTATATAATACCATATATGCACCATGCCTGCAACCTTGAGTACGGATGGTATGAAGGAAAGGAGGAAATCCCCTGGAGTTGAGGGGAAAAATGGGCTGAGCTGATCTGATGGCCTCTGGTGGTTACCAGAGGCCATGGCTGAACTATTGACCCATGGTGGTCCATGGCCAAAATTGGGTCCTACGGGATTTATGGCCAAAATGTTGTCCATGGGGTTTTTGGTCACTTTTGAGTCCAAGGGAATGATGACCAAAAAATGGCTCAGGTGGGCCCAATTGTGGTTTGGGGCCTAGGTGGCTGGCCCCTTTGGCCTCATTGGATTAGGCCAAAAGGGGCCTAAATGGCCTACGGACCGCGGACCGTGGACCGTGAATCACGGCCCACGGGCCATAGGAGCCGTAGGGGGCCTAAATGGCCAAAACCCCATTAATGAAAGGGGTTGCCCTGAATCCAAAAATGATGGCTAGGGGGCCTGGAGACCCCTAGAAGACAAACTGACCCCCCAGGCCCAAAATCAAAGATGAAGGCCTGGGGGTTGGTGGAGTGGAAAATTGGCCAAGAAGGCCAATGACGGCAGGATATGGCCTGAGGCCATAAAATGGCCATGGGGAGGTGTCATGGCATAGATGCCATAAAACACCCAAGGCGGCCAATTGGCCCCAACTTGGCTCCAGGTTGGATTGCCGCAACCATCAAGGAGGAGGGTCAAACTCGTGGTTGTGACATCTCCAAAACCAGCTGACAAGTGATCTAAAAGCTCACAATTGGATAAGAAATTTAATAAACTTTGAATAAATTTTAGTAATTCTTTAATTGATATATTGGAAACAAGTATAAAAAACTAAACTAAGTGTATTTCTAATATCTTTTACAAATGACTTGATTAATCAATTTCAATATCTCTTTGATAACTTCATCAGCTAATTCATCCTATTTTTGTTTTAGTATTTCCATTTACTCTTGTGAACTTTTCAGTAGCTGAATCATTATTATCTCCTAGGTTGATTTTGCACTTCAAGTTCTTTTGAATCCAGCTTCAATTGTTTTTCTTTGAATTATTGTTCTATTTGCATGTGCTCACTTTTTTCAGTACAAACTGGTTGATCATAAAATTGGGTTTGTGTATCTGGATGAAAGGAGCTAAAATCTCTTTAAGGAGTATAGTTGGATGAGCTCTTCTTTACAGATAGAAAGGATCCTGGATCCTTTCTTGAATTGACACCCTCCTGCGCCCATTTGGGTGAATCACATACTAATTTCCAAGATTTCTCTAGCTTGAATTACTTACCCTTGTTATTTGCTTTATATAACTACAATTTTATCTTCATCCAATCTATTATTGAGAATTCACTTAGTGGGCTAATATGAATTCAATTGTAAATTTCAAAGAACTTGAGTTTATCAGTGTTTATTGAAAGATAGCTAAAAAAAACAGAAAATAAAAATTAGAAAATAAAAAGATATAAGTAAGAAAAATATTGAAAATACAATACCAAATATTTATTTGGTTGGAATCAAGATAATGAAATTTTCTAATTGTATTAAAGTTCTCACAGACCTTTTCATAAAATTGGCTTCCAGTCTGATTATTCAACCTCTTGGGATCTTGACTCACATGAAGACAAGATATTTAAAGCTATTATTTTTGAGTTGGAAGCAATTTTAAAGATTTTTTTTTGAATTTTTGGTGATGATCCTGGGTTGGAAGAGGTATTGTTGACTGAGATATTTTTTAAAAATTCTATTTATTGGGATTTTTTTGGATTTTTTTTAAAAGAAAAGAAAATGTGAATTGTAAAAAATAAAGATATATTATAAAAGAAATTGAGAAGTGTAAAGTGAGAAATATCTGAAGAGGATTCCATATAGGTATTTCCAATAGAATTTAAGAATTCTGTAGACCAACATAAATTTACTTTTGGAAAATAAAACTTTAATGAATTCTATTGTTGTGGAAATAGTACAGACAATGAATGTGTGTAAGATAAAAGAAAGTATGTAAAAGAATAGGAATTAACAGGCTTAACTAAAAAGCTGCAAATTCTCTTAATAAACGGATAATCTGATTTTGGAATTTGAGGCTAATACTTTATGGTTTAATTTAATTATCTGTTTCAGTTTCTTGTATAAGTTTTGATATAAGTTTATCATATTTTAGTATCAAAGCTTTAATGAAAGATTCTTCTCTAGCTTTTTTGGTATTACTAATTTTTAAAATGATAAATTAATGAATCCTGAAGTCAATAATTTTGTTCTTTATTCTTTTATTATTGTTTATCTCAATTTTATAAGATTTTTTGAACTTATTGAAAGAAGAAATTTAATAATTTCTTCAATTTTTAAAGGTTTTGAAAGTGGAATAGATCTAGATTTTATTAATTAAACAATTATAAACTATTATTAAAATTTGTTTCAAATTTTGATTTATTTCAAAAAAAAAAAAAAAAATAATTTAATATAAAATAATCTCAAGATTGGCTTCATAAAAGAATTTTTTTTTATAATAATTCATAAAGTTCATATTTATAGAACTAATTATTTTTTGGTTAAAAATTGATTAATTAGGTTTTAAGAAATTTTTAACAAATCATCTTTTTCATAAAAAAAAAATCAAAATTTCTTTGGGAATTAAAATTAAAAAAAATTCTTTTAAGATTGATTTCAATTTGATTTGAAATTCTTTTTAAAATTATCAAAATTCTTAGTTTAAGCAAAAAAAATAATTAAAATTAAAATTAAAAGAATTTTTGTAAAAAAAATTAATAAAAAAAAATTAAAATTTAAAATGTGATTATTTTAAAATAATTATAAAATTATATCTTTTTAAATGTAATTTTATTTTTTTTAAAGAATCAATATTAAAAGAACAATTTAATTAAATCTTAAATCATTCAAAGAAATTTATTTAAATTAGTTAATTAATTTTTTTTCTCAATTATTAAATTCTTAATATAAGTTCATTTAAGTCCTATTTTTTATTTTTTTTGTTGTTTAAGGTTTTAATCTCATTATTTAAAAATTTATAAATTAAAATTAAAAAATCATAAGAAAATTACTTTTAATAATAATAATAATAACATTTTTTTATTTTTTATTTATTTATTTTGTTTTCTTTATTTAATTTTTTACTTGGCTTTATTTTTTCATTTTTTTATTTTTTTACTTTTTTATTTTTTTATTTTTTTATTTTTGTATTTTTGTATTTTTTTATTTTTTTATTTTTTTAATTTTTTATGTTTTTATTTTTTTATTTTTTTATTTTTTTATTTTTTTATTTTTTTATTTTTTTATTTTTTTATTTTTTTATTTTTTTATTTTTTTATTTTTTTATTTTTTTATTTTTTTATTTTTTTATTTTTTTATTTTTTTATTTTTTTATTTTTTTATTTTTTTATTTTTTTATTTTTTTATTTTTTTATTTTTTTATTTTTTTATTTTTTTATTTTTTTATTTTTTTATTTTTTTATTTTTTTATTTTTTTATTTTTTTATTTTTTTATTTTTTTATTTTTTTATTTTTTTATTTTTTTATTTTTTTATTTTTTTATTTTTTTATTTTT